>VOPI01205972.1:0-13635 GCA_009663075.1 Gambusia holbrooki | reverse complement strand
TTGTATTAGAGATCAAGTAATGCATTCAGGAAGTACTTTTACTTTTAATACTTAAGTATTTTTAAAAGCCAGTACTTTTTTACTTTTACTCAAGTAAAAGTGTTAATGTGGTACTTTTACTTTTACTAGAGTACATTTTTGTCCATGTATTTGTACTTTTACTTAAGTACATTTTTTTAGTACTTTATACAACACTGGAAAGTACATCTGAAGTTTTTAAGACTGTAAAGTTTAAACTAAAGTGTTTACTTTTTGTTTCAGGAAACAAAACGTAAAGTCATTCTTTATGAAGAACGTTGCTAAAATAAACAGAAGGACTCAACTCTGATAGTCAACTTCAATCTGTCACTGCTAAATACTTTGTAATTATTTTATCTGATTAAAATCAGATCAATCACACAGAGATGATCTAAAACATTCAACATGCTGAAAAATTATTTTGAACTTCAGTAAAAAAATGAACAAATTCTTTTTGTAAAACTGGTGTCAGTTTGAAGTTGGCAGCTACATTCACTTAGCTCATTAGTTGTTCTGGTTTTAGTTGTTTTTCTTTTTAAATTATGTTGGAAATGCAGGCCCAACTAAAACTGCCATTTATTGAAATTTGACAGAATGTAGAGCTTTAGGGCTGCACAGTGGCGCAGTTGGTAGAGCTGTTGCCTTGCAGCAAGAAGGTCCTGGGTTCGATTTCCGGCCGGGGATCTTTCTGCATGGAGTTTGCATGTTCTCCCTGTGCATGGTGGGTTCTCTCCGGGTTCTCCGGCTTCCTCCCACAGTCCAAAAACATGCACAGGGAGAACATGCAAACTCCATGCAGAAAGACCCCGGGCCGGGAATCGAACCCAGGACCTTCTTGCTGCAAGGCAACAGCTCTACCAACTGCACCACTGTGCAGCCTCTACTACTTTCACCGTACAGTTATAGTTTCTGTAGATTATTCTGCATCAGTTCAGTTTGTTTTCCATGGAGGAATCAATTAATTGTTATAATTAATATTGTTCCTGCTCATTTAGACCATTATTATGGAACAACAACAACACAATAGTTTCATATTCAAACATTAGGAAATGAGGGTTAAATTTAGAATATTTTAGAATATGAATTAGTTGACAGTGAACCTTCAAACATCCAAACAGATGATTTTATTGATCACATTCATGACTGTAGATCAGCAGCAGTGAAATGATGAAATGCAACAACTCCTCATATCAGGACAGATCTGATGGTTCCTGGATCTTCATCCTTTAATGAAAACATCTTGGAGGTCAGGAAGTGAAGTTCTGCTGATGCTCTCTGATCGTCCTGCCAGCAGATTTTCCAACAAAACATCTGGTGGCATTTTTAAAAGGAAAACAGAGGAGGAGTTGTCTTGTCTGCATTTTATTATAAGTAAAAATTTATAAAAATGTTGGTTCAGTATTCTCGGGTATAGACTTTAGAAATGGACAAACTAAATTTTCAGTTTTGATTTATAAAAAATATCTTTTTACATGTTTACAGTTTTCACTCTTAAGAAAATGAATTTATTTCCCTTTTTTTGTGATTTAAGGTCCAATGTGTCACATCAAGCATGACAAAATGAAAAAATAACAAAATTCACACTTGTGAAGTTGTGTTGGAATAAATAATACCAAATAAATGCAAACATTTAAAAATAAAATCTAAAACAGCAATACATACATACTTAGAATTAAAACTGGTTAATATAAAACAATATAAAGACTGTGAGGACATTACATGTAACACAAAATAAACTTTTGTTTCTTTATTGTTGTCTAAATTGGTTCTTAAAGGTTCTATTTGTCCGTTTCTGTGCATATTTTGACATTAAATTTGTTTACATCTAAACCCGTCTCAGTGCTGCCCTCTGTGGTCAAACAGTGTTACTGCAGTTGAGCTCAAACCCCTCGGTGTCATTTATCAGGGGGCGGGGCTTTCACAGAGGAGTTAGTTAAAAATTAAAGACGTGACAGTTTGTTTAACCAAAGTCTGAAAAAATATTCCTGCTGAATCATAAAATATATATTTTATTTGATCCACAGCAAAACTTGTTCAAAATCTTTTAAATAGAGAAAAAGCAGAAAACAGAAACATTTCATTAACCACCAACATATTGAATATAAAAAAATAAAACAATAAAAATGTAAAATATGAAACACATGTACACATATTTTTGCTTTGCTAAAAACCTAATAAATGAAAACAATTTTATAAAAACAGTTACAGCACAGCGATTAGATCAGCTTTCAAATATCTTCAGTAACATTCAATGAAGGAACATTATTTAAATAGGAAAACCTATTTAATAATTTAGCTCCTCTATAATTTATAGGAAACTTTTCTGGAAGTTTGATTTTTGGTCATTTTCTTGCAAAAACATGAGACTAAATGTTTTTTATCTGTACTTTGAACTCTGATTGTTTCAGAGTTTAGTTCAGGAATGAACTGAAGATGTTCAGTTCAGCAGATGATTTATTTTCTGTCATCTTTTCTGATTTCTTCTCTGGGTTGATCAGCTTTTATTCTGTCTGACCTTCATTCTCTCCTGTGTTTTCTGTGTTTATGCTTCAGTCTCCAATATTTTATTTAGTTTATTTTTTATTCTTCTTCCAGAGCTGAAACACTGTAAAGGGACACATTTATCAAATATTTGTCTTCCATTTCCCTCTATTGTTTTGCATTTTAACTCATTTCTACTTAAAGCTGACATGTTTTGTGTTTTATCTAATTATCAGTTTATTTTGACAACATTGAGGAGCCATGTTGTTTGGCAGAGCTGCAGCTGCAGCATCACATGAGCTGAACGGCAGCAGCAGCGGTTCTGGATCTGACTGATTTCTTAGGCAGACCTGTGGGGACACGGTTGCAGTAATAAATGGATACGGATGAGTTTCTTTAGATCCTGCTGGGATTTTAGTCCTTTAATCCTGGGAATGTGCTTCAGGTTATAAAAGACCGACTTTGTAACTGTCTTTATGTGTTTTTTAAAGTTCAGCCCATCACGACATCCAGATTTCAGGCCTGGTCTCTCATTTCTAGCTGTAATAAATGAGTAATAACCTTCATATGGACTGATGTTGGTTACGTCTCTGTTGCTGAGTCCATATCAGCAAAGCTCTTGTTCTAAAGTAATGGTGGAATAAAGAGGATTTGAACTGTTGCCATGGCTACCAGAGGTCATCTCTAACCGAGGTTCTGAGTAGGTGACGTTATCTGAAACACCAAGATGGCCGCCGTTGGATCCGGTGTCATCGTTCAACAACTGCACTTCAGAATATTCTGCTTCTCCATCTTTAGCCTGGAAGAAAACAAGAAGAAAAGTTTTAGTTTGTACATTTATACAATAGAATGCTTCTAGATGCAGAATTTAGAATAATCTAATATTTAATCATTCGTTATTCACAAACTCTTTCCATCTATTCTGACTGAGTTTGATCTGTTTTGCAAAGAGGAATTAGCAAAAATTTCAGTCACTACATGTGCAAAGCTGGTAAAAAAAACAGATCTGCAGCAAAAGGAGTTTAAACAACTTGACACTTGCACATCAAGTGTTTTTTTTTTTTTCATTTTTTAAAAATGTTTTCAGTCATGTATAATTTTCTTTCTACTTCACAACTGTGTACCACTTTGTGTTGGGCTTTCAGATAAAACTTCAAGTTTAAACTGATCTGTTTTCTACAAGTGTGCATGAATATCACAACTTTAAGAAGTTAAAGTGAAACCCAGATGAAAAAAATATTTATTACAAACACAGATAATTTAAAATGCTTTCAGGTGAAATTAAAAATTAAATCTTTATCATATATATTATGCTTCTGCCACAAGAAAGTAAAACCAAATTTCTGACATAAAAGAAGCAAAATTGCAGATATTTTCATTTAACTTGCTAATTCATCCAATGTATTGCAGGACATTTTAATGACTTCCCATTTTCTGTAAGTCAGTTAAAGCAACTGGGGGAAAATGTTTATCATCTTGTCAATTAAATCCACCTGAGAAAGTTTCCTTGTTTGCAGGATTTTGAGCAAAAATATTAAATGTTTTCCCGTGAAACAACAAAGACTTTGTCCACTCTGTGTGATAGTAAAACTATATTTAGTATTTTTAGCTCAAACTGAATGAAATAATATTATTATTACTGTCCTTCCACTTACTTGACCCTGCGGTTCGCTGGCCAGGCTGTATATTTCGTTGCTCTCAGCTGCGTTTGGTTTGTTGGGTTGGACATAAACTGAAGATATTTCCCCAGCAGGAGGTTTGTTCTCTCTGTTCTCCTCTCTGATCTCCTCATAAATTGTGTTGATCTGCAGAACCAAGAGTTTAACTTGGATCAAGCAGCAGGTTCTACAAACTGACTGCTGCAGGATTAGAAAGACGTTTGTAACTTGACTTACCGTTAAGTCAGTGGGATTTGTTTCTGCTGGACGACCTGAAAAACAAAACAAGAAATTGACTTAAAACAATATTATAACATTTTTAGAGTTGGTAGAGATTCCCTTTTTGATTTAGATCTGGACTTTGACTAGGCCATTCTAACACTAGAACAATCCTTTGAGCTAATGTCTGCAACTTCCTGCAGCATTTTGATGCAACTCTACTTCAACACATTCAAAAGGTTGAATTACCTCCTTAGCATGTCAACAAGTTCTGCAGAGGCCTGGCAGACGAATGTTTTCCTACCACAGAGTCAAAATGATGAAGTTATAAATAAGTGTAACTTCGGTCTGCTTCAAGTTTGCGCAACTTCCCCTGAAGCTTTATGTGGACAGAGCTCTGCACAAAAAGCTTTGCCTTCATGTAACGCCTTACAACAAAGCAAGTTTTTTCAAGATTACCTGTTATACTTATTGACTTCATGTAGATTTTATAATCTATGAGCATGTAAAAGACAAAATAACTTCAGTAAAATTGTAATAAATGGAGGTAAAGTTACATTCTGTTGGTAAATTACATTTGGGGCAAAAAAATGAACCAAATTGTGAGTTTAGTTTCAGGAAGTAACAGTGTGAAATGGAAACAGCATTTTATTATAACTCACCTTTCTGTTGATGGAAACGTTTCCTCTGGCAGTAAATCAGCAGAGCCGTCGCTAACAAGACGATCAGGACGGGCAGACTCAGACCCACATAAAGCAGCACATTTGTTTCACCTGTTTTAATACAAATTCATATTTTTGGTTCTTTACTTTTTCTGTTTCTGAGCCACATAATTACACACATTAAACCTGGTTAGAGTAATCCAGAACTATGACATGTTGAGGCCTCTAACTGTTTGGTCAATATTGTTGATTTACAGCAATTTAAGAAAATCATGAAACATCAACTGTCATTAACCAACATCATAAAATCCTCAGCAGATACTTTACCAATGGGTTCAGATAATGTTGTGGTCTGTTGGATGGTTGTAGAGGAAGAGGAGGAGGAAGATGATGAAGTTGTAGCTGTGAGAAATGAAACATTCATGATACCAATGAAGATGTTTGTCTGTGTCTCAGTTGTCTCAGTTTGAACATGTTGGATGATTTAATCCGTTAAAAACATCTGAACTCAGATTTAAACCCAGTTTGAGGTTCTTTGGATCAGAAGAAGCTGTCAGTGAGCAGAGTTTACTTTCAGAAACATGAAGGAACATTTTCAGGAGAGAAACTCACCTTCAGTCACATCCAGATGAAATTTATGATCTAGAGATCGGTTTTTACCCAAACCACATCGGTATCGTCCTGAATCAGATGGTTTCAGCTCAGAGATGCTCACATAGAGAACAGCTGAAGTATAATTTGATTCATAGAAAATCTGATATCTGCCTTTCTGAGCGCTGTTTTCTGATGTTTCAATCAGAATATTTTCTCCTTCACAGTTTTCCTTACAGAAGATTATCGGATTTCCAGAATTACTAAATCTACATTCAACTGTGATGTTTTCTCCTTCCATTCTTGCATGAGTTTCTGCAGCGTCTCCGTCCTTTAGAGCTGCTGAGAAGATAAACAGTCAGTAGTTACTGTGATATTCAGCAGCTTGAAGAGAAAATAGGTTTTATAAATATAACTGAAGAAGTGAGAATAAGTTAACATTGGTTCCAACATTTTAAACTAATTCTAATAAATTCCCCAAACATTTATGTTGCACATCAACCTTCTGGTTTCTTTGTTCCACCTGCTTAAATCTTCAACAGCAACTCAAAGCTGGTTTAAAAGCTAAAACGTTAACATCATTTAGTTTTTATATTTTTATATCACTGTTCTGTCCTGCACTTTTATCACTGCATCTGTGATGAAATTTTGGTTTTGCATAACTTTGTTGTTTCCGTTTATTCTCCTTTTCAACTTCTTTAAATCTGACAAAAATATATTTTTCTAGTTCTCTAAAGCAACAAACTCTGAGCTCAAAACAAAACTGAACACTTTGTTTATTTAGATCTACATTTTAACAACTACTAGATGGTTCGTTTGCTGTTTTTGTGGTGAAATAATTTGACTTTGTGTCCAGAAAGGAAACTGTGCATTCATGCAACATGGATAGTTGCTATTTTGCAGATATATTAGTGATTTGAAAAGCTTAAAATAATTCAATTAACTTTGGAATTATGTTATTTATACTTGAACAGATCAACATCTTTTACCACAGAAACCAACAGGAAGCAGGAGAGGAAACTACACAGAAACAGAATCGGCTTCAAACCTTTCAACCAAGTTGAAATTCTCCCAACAGTGAGTAACTGAAAGGATGAAGTACTGAAAGCAGAGAAACTGATAAAAATAAAAATAATGTACTCACTGAGGAAGAGGAGGCAGATCAGAGTGAGACAGACCTTCATCCTGAGCTGCTGGTGGTTTCTAACTCTGCTTCTCTTCCTGCTTCACTCATAAACCAGGAACTTCTCCACAGGATGCAGTTCCTCCTCTGAACACCAGAGGGCCCCCTCCTCTTATTTTACTGCTTGGGAATAAGACTGGACTTCTTAAAACTCAAAATGTTTCATTTCACAAATTCTCCAGTCCAGATTTGTCCTTTAAATAGAATCTGATGATATCATTAAAATATTAAAAGATGAGAAGTAAAAAGCTGAAGCACAAACGCAGAAAACATCACAATTAGCTTCAAACAAACAACTTTGTATAAATGAGAGATAAACACTTAAAACATGGTAACCATGGAAACATTACATCACTGATTACAGATGAAAACACTAGTTCTCGTTTTAGCCGCATGTTTCAGTTTACCACTAATCAGAAATCATGATGCACAATTAAACCAAAGAATTCAATTTGTTTTATTATGAACTTTGATGAGTTCATACTAGTTTACTCTGCAGAAAAATTTTGTTCATCAGCAAAATTACAAGACATTTTATATCCTGCAATATGGAGAACAAGAAAACATAAATATTTAATTATTTTTCTTTCTAATTATTAAATTACTGAGTCTTCATGGCTATTATTTGACATATGTACTTATAAAGAGATGGGCTAACTGCTCTTTTGTTTATTGTTATCTTAGCAAATAAATACTTTCATTAAGAAATATATTTACCTAAACTATAAAAAGGGAGCTGTGATTACTTATAAAAATATTTAATAAAATCTGAGATAAGATCTCAAAAACTTAAAGATTAAAGGGATGAAAATAATTTTCTCATTAATTTTACACCAATATGTCTGCCTTTACAGTTTACGTCAAAAAAGATTAACAAGAAAATTGAAGTAAAACAATTCACATCAGTTTGTTCACATTAAAATTTACTAATCAACAACATGAACATTAAGACATTTGGTTCATCTGGAGTAACAAAAAGTAAAATCTGCTCACGTCTAAGTTGAATTTAAATTAAATATAACCAGAAATAATGAGGAAAAAAAATTTTTAAAATAAATTTCTTTAATAATATTAATCCTTTCCAACACAATACCCTCTGTTTTGTTTTCTTTTCTTTATTAGTTCCGTAATTTTATTTTCCTTTCATAAATGTATCACACCATATATTTTCTACTTTAATATTAAATAAAAGTTTAAAAAAGAAGAAAAAATTTATATAATTTCTATCTCTTTTGTTACTTTTAGAGATTTATGTTGTCAAGACCTGGAAGCAGAAAATTACTGGAAGTGAATTTCAGTTTCTGAACTATTTCTGTAGTGATGTGTCTCGTTTATAAATCGGGATTATTATTTTAAGAGAAATTAAAACGGTAATGTTTTGGCAGAACCAGAGCAGAGCTACTGCTGTAAACTAATGTTGGAGTAAAGAGCAGAATCATCGCTGCGGTTCGCAGAGTTCATCTGAATCTCTGAGTAGGTGACGTTTTCTGCATGACCACAGGGGGCGCTGTTGGCTGGAGCAGAGGCATCTTTCAGGAAATGAACTTCAGAGTACTCTACTGCATCATCTTTAGCCTGGAAGGAAACAAGGAGAAACATTTCAGTTTGCAACTTCAACTTATCATTTTTCTTCATGCAGGAAAAAATATTTTAGTCAAATTAATAATTAGGAACACAAAATCTGTTATTAATTTAAATTAGCCTGAGTCAAGTTTAGATGTTGACTTACTACGTTATAATTCAAATCTACTGAAGCAGATTATGGAGGCAGAGAGTGGTCTTGAAATACTATCAATATTTTACACTTGTTATTTCGTGACACTAATATATATAATATATAAAGTAATGTTTATATATATATATATATATTTGTTTTCACAAGTTTATTTTCTCAAATTTTCTTCTCAGATTTTAGACAATAGTTTCCTGTTAGGCTGTTGAAATATTTCCACCTTTATTCCTTTATACTTTCCTTAGTTACCTGGAAGTTTTTGCTGTTTTCTGTTTCTTCTGAAGAACCTGAAAAAAATGCAGTTCAGTAAATATGACAATAAATTTTCTAATGTAAAACATTTTTAGCATCTTATGTAACGTACAGTAGAAAATGCATTTAGTTACTTTAGTGGTTTGTAACATTGTAGTTATTATATTACAAAATTAATTGAATTAAAAGCTTGTTTATTCAAGTTAGTCTTTGAATATAAATACAGAAAGAAGTAAATATAAAACAAAAACAAAAAAAGCCTACAGAGATAAAATAAAATCAACCCAAACTTCAGATTAGCCCACCAGGAATTGCCCCAGTTTTCCCGATTAGCCAATCTGAGCTTTGCTCCTCCAGAACATTTCATATTTCACAATAAAAATAGAGCAGCAGCTGTAGGATGTCTTGTGAAATGATGTCCAAACGTTCAGCAGACGGATGTTTCCTCACTGACTGTCTGCATCAGGGTCACAAATGAAGCAGCAACATTCAGTGTTGAAAGGGAAGCATTGAGTTTATTTCATATTTCACCTTTTCACAACATTACAGATACTCTGTGATTATACCAACATTCAGATGGTAAAACATGTGAACTTCTGAAATAATGAAATAAAGAAAATTTTTCCTAAAGTGGAGAATAATTTTCAGCCTCTTCTTGAATTATTCTTAAAAAAATAAATTTTCAGGTAAAAATATTCTTTTTAACCGTAGATATTAATAAATGTGTTACAGCAATGTATTATATTTATTAATATAATTTTGTTACTAATTAAAATCTTGATAAATTTACTTTAAATATGGATAGTTTCTAACCAGTAGAGCCCAAAATTATTCATACGCCTGGCAGATTCATTTTAAAGTAATCTTTAAATTTGACCAACATGTTTCTTGAGACTGAAAGTAATTTTAACGTTTTGGAAAAATCTGAAGGAAGCTAAAGATTAGGGTGATGGAAAGGAGCCGTTCCGTCCTCAAAGACTTGGAGATCATCAACAAAGAAAAATACTGAAATATCAGCGGAAACTTGAAACAGCTGTTGAGAAATTATGAGAAATAATTGATTGCTGTAACATCAGCAAAGATATGAATGCATGAATTCTTTTTAAAGTCCATTTTCATGTTAAAACTTCAAAAGAAATAAAGAAATTTGGTTGTTTTGATAAAGATTCCCCTGATAACTGTTAATTTATTGGGCTGGTGAGGAAATAACTTTAAATTTAACCTTGTGATGTGTATTAATGTTTCTATAGGTTAGTTTTCAGTAATATTTTACCTTCATCCTGTAACTCACCTTTCTGTTGACTGAAGTTTTTCCTCTTGAAGAAAATCAGCAGAGCTGCTGCAAAGGAGACGATCAGGACGACCAGAACCAGAACCGCATAGAGCAGCGGATCTGCAGGGATGATTAGAGTTTATCTCAGTTTATTCAGAACCTCCAACATAAATGTTCTAATAGTTTGATTATTTGTAAACTTGTAATCTTGCTGAATTGTGTAGTTTTTTTCATGTTACTGATCTGAATTTCACTGATGAACAAAGTTGGACTTCAACAAAACCAGATGATGTAATAAACATGAAGAGATGAAGAACCTGAAGCTGCAGCTGGTTTCTCAGAGAGTTTGATGGTTTCAGATGAAGGAGAGAAACTCTGACTCTGAGTTGTTGCTGCTGCTGTTGTTGTTTTTATTGTTTTTGTGGAGGTTTCTGGGATAAACGTTGATTCTATAAAAGATCTCGGAGTCCATTTTGGTTTTGAAGAATCTGAAGATGTGAGAATTAAACAGAACCAGAAGTGAGGTTAAATTTTTAAGTTTTCTAAATTTTACGATTGATGTGAATCTTCATGAGCTGCAGTTTGAAAATGTTGGCCTTTTAAAGTTGATCTGATGACAACTTCAACTAAAATTTCAATTCAGAAAACTCACCTTCAGTCACAACAAGATCAAAATGATCGTATAGAGTTCCATCGTAGGTTTCATCTGAGCGACACCGGTACCGTCCAGAGTCTGACGGTTTCAGATCCGTGATGCTCACATACAGAAAATCAGATGAAAAAATGCTTCTTCTTTCATATCTGATGCTGAATCTGCCGTTGTTATCTCTGTCTTTAGTTGTTTCAATGAGAATATTTTCTCCTTCACAAGTTTCCTTACAGAGGAACGTTTTGGTTCCTGAGTAACGAAATTCACATCTAACTGTGATGTTTCCTCCTTCCTTTTCTGTGAAGGTTCCTGCAGTTTCTCCATCCTGCAGAGCAGCTGAGGAGAAAAACAGTCATCAGTTACGGTCATTGTGAAATATATTGTTTGAATACAGAATAAATGTAATTTAACCTTTTTTCTGTCATAAATTCTCTAAATATTTTCTGGTTTCTTTATAACGGCTGAAAAAATCTCCAGAGAGGAAATTTGTAAAATCTCAGAGAAGCTTTGGATCAAAACTGAAACTTTTTTCTCTGTTTTGTGTCTCTAAGGAGAGTTTGATTACTTCTGCTCTCAATTTCCTCTTCAGGTGTTTTTAAAATTACGAAACAAACGGCTGTTTCCTGTAGTTCTTTGACTAGATGAGTTATAGAAAACCAACAAGTGACCAAACTGACAGACCATGAACTCCATGGAAAGTAAGTTTTGTTTATCTAATTACAAATCTGAACAACTTTCTTTTGGCATTTTTTGTGTGAATAAAATCAGAGTTTACATCCTCAGTTTTAGTATCAGCATACTTAACCACAAAATGAACAGAAAGTAAAAAATGAAACTGGAAAAAAAAAACTCAAGAAATGTTCAAAAACATTCTGCAGAGGCATTGAGAAAACATCCAGAAATCACTGTAAAACTCCTGAGAAATGTTTTAGTGCATAAATTTAACCAAACATGAAGGAATAAATTAACATTAATTCTGATGAATTTTCTAAATATTTATGTATCTTAACACTAAGAGATAATATGATTTATATTTTAATCACATTTTTAAAACAGTCTTTTTCTTGTTCTCTTTTTTTTACTCGAGGTTTTGTAGCAAATCGCAACAGATTGTGAGCTCAAGATAAAACTTTACATTTTGGTTATTTATATCTGCATTACAAAAACTTGTAGGTGGTTAGTTTTCTGCTTTTGTGCCAAAATAATCCCCTTTATTTTTGATACATTCATGCATCATTCATTTGTCAAATCACAAATAAATGAGTGATTTGACAAAGTGAAAATAATTAAATGAACTCTAGAATAAAAACATCTCTATTTAAACTGATCAACATGTTTTAAAACAGAAACCAACAAAGAAAACTAGAGAAACTGAATCGGCTTCAAACCTTTCAACAATGAAGAAAAACCTGTGAGGAACTGAAAGGAAGAAGGACTGAGAACAGAAAAACTGGTAAAATTAAAAATGATGTACTCACTGAGGAAGAGGAGGCAGATCAGAGTGAGACAGACCTTCATCCTGAGCTGCTGATGGTTTCTAACTCTGCTTCTCTTCCTGCTTCACTGATAAACCAGGAACTTCTGCAGGATGCAGTTCCTCCTCTGAACACTAGAGGGCACTACTACTTTTACCGCAGAGTTAAAGTTTCTGTAGATTATTGCTGAACAGATGAAACAGTTTGCTTCTCATGTAGGACTACACTAACTGTTTTAATTAAATAAAATATTTCTATATGCAATAAACATTGGATTAGGTTAAAATTGTAATATTTTTGATCATCACAACATTAATAAGTTGACTGCTGCTCTAAACGTCCAAACTGAAGGTTCAAAGGAAAACTGATGATCTTATTTATCACTTTATCACCATAAATGAAGGTTTTATAACATGGTTGTTTGCAATATTTAGGTAAAGATTTTAGAAATTCAAATCTATATTTGTGTTATAAGTAATAAATATCATAATTGTTATTTTTGGAGGTTTCTTTCTTTCATAAAAATCTAAATGATTCCAATTTGGATTATATTCTTTTGTCTGATTTAAAGTACAATTTGTCTCTAAAATCTGTCAAAGTTTAATTCCACCATGTGAAGTTGTGCTGAAATAAATAATACCAAAATGGCAATATAAAGGTTTTTTATTAATATAGAAATAAAATAGAACATTTTCCAAACATTGTGATGTAAAACTGGGAGTATAAGAATGAAAATATATTTTATTAAATAGGAAATGTAAAAAAAATAAAACATTTTCTCTAAAAGATCAGTATATAAGCAACACACTGAAAAATACCTCACTAAAAAAAATTGATTTAAACACTTTAAATACATGACAACTTTTTCAACCACAGTCAGAAAAACATTCCTGTTGAATGATAATAAAAACATTTATTTGTTTCATTGCTGAACTTGTTCAAAAGCAAATTTAAAACAGAGAAAAAGAAACAAGCAGAGAAACGTCGTCATAAAGAACCAATATATATCACATGGGCACAATAAATCAAACCAAAGAGGCAAAAATATAAACATGAAAACATTTGCATATTTAAAACATGTTAAAAATAAACATTAAAACGGTCACAGCACAGTAATCAGATCATCTTTCAAACAACTTATGTAACACTGAATAGAGAAACTATTTTCAGTAATAGAGCTTATTTCAACATTTGGCTTCTCTATGAAACTGTGTAATATGTTTGATTTCTGATTGTTTAATTATGAAAACTTGAGACTAAATGTTCTTCATCTGAACTTTGAGCTGTGATTGTTTCAGGGAGTTCAGTTCAGGAATAAACTGTAAATATTTCATCTGCGTTCTCAGTTTCCACAGCAGAATCTGAAAAACATTCAGATCAGAGAAATGAAACTTCTGATTTACAGACACAACTTATTCTGTGTTTCCTCACCTTTACTTTTC